>OY747700.1:39641641-39661641 GCA_963556495.2 Valencia hispanica | reverse complement strand
GATGTTCCTAAAACATTTACTTTCAGGAACAACTTTGTGTAAAATGGATGTCAGCAAGCCTGCTAGCTAAGCAGTCGGCTAGCTAATCTTAGTGGCTAAATTTCTCAACTAGTGATAGCTGTACAGCTTAATTAGCTGCTACAGCTCAATTATCAAGGCAATCCAATAGTATAACTGTCTGGTTAGCTATTTCCCTGTATTGCTGAAAACCTATATGTTCCTAAAATATTCACCAGACCTTTTGTATGTATTGGATTCCAGTGAGGCTAGCTAGCTAGCTCACTGTGGAGTAAGCTAAACCCCTGATCAAATCTCACTCCCGCCCAAAGTTTTAATTGTAATGCCTCCAATTACCAACTCTTTCGTTTGAAAATTCTAAAACAATGATGTTTTTTAATACTTCAAAATAACATTTGATAAATGAACCTTACATTTTTCAGTAAGCATAGGTGTGTAGATTTGAACAAATTCTGGTTTGGTTCTTACTGGGGCTTTTTACTGCCTGAAATAACCGATTTTATTTCAATTCAAAAAATCCTTTTTTGATCCCAGAGGGAAATTAAGTATTGGTAAAGCTCATATAATGAATTCTTTAAGGAACCACGCTCGGGGTTTGTGCTAGCCTGGTGGGTTCTCTATGTCCACCCTTTCACACGGTACATGAACGGTTAGAACCATCGATATCATAGACTAGCAATCCTTCCTCAGGTTGCTAACTAGCAATGCTATTTCTGATTATGCTTAAACTGGGCTTGCTATTTCTTTTAGCCATCAGAGATATAGTCAGGTAAGTATAAATACTTAATAAAATGGAAAATAATTATTTAAAAATCATCCACTGTGATTTTCTGCATTTTTGTTTTAGATTCTTTCCCTCACAGCTGAAGAGTACCTTTGATACAAATTACAGATCTCTACATGCTTTGTAAGTGGGAAAACTTCAAAAATTAGATTCCAGTCTGATATTCTGTTCTTTAAGCATTATTTCAAGAGACTGTCACTCTGTTTTAACAGATTTTCCAGGAGTTCCTACGGATCACCAATGTCAACCTCCTCAGCAAATTTGAGGCATTAGAGAAATACACCCCAGCGTTGCTGCAACTCTATCGGGGCAAGAAAGACACTATGGCATCAGGAATGGAGGCCCTACTTGCTCCTCTTGATAAACAGCTTAGTACTTGAACTGGAAAAAATAAGTTTTACGCTGGCTTCACATATGCAATGTCGATACCACTGCGAAACATCCAGTAGGCATTCCTTTCCTATGGAGATTCGCAGACGTATGCGATTGGGTCTGGTGCGGTGCAAAATAGAACTGATGTGTACGTCTGGCGGATGTGTTGAAATAATTCAACGTATGGAAATGTTTATGGACGATTCGTATCCGACGAGCCAACGAGACGTCTATGTTCAGACACATTTCTTAGTCATAATGACAGTTTATTTATATGTAATAGTGTATGTTTCTTGATAGGTTTGGCAACATAATGGTCAGAAAACGACTAACTTTTGAGGAAGATAGAGATTTTTAGTGTCTGTTTCTGTGAACGTCGCAATTTTGTTTTTCCTACTCAGATGTTTTCAGTGGTATCGTGCAATGTCCGCTGGAGGCTCATTACGAATTTCAAGTTGCATATCTGAAGGTGGCATCAGACTTATAAGTCCCATGAATCATACTCTGTAAAGTGCATTGTGATTAAAGTGAAGCATAATGATGACTTCATGATGCTTTAGGACTGAATGAAGTTATAATGGGGAATTGTGTCCATTATTGCTATTCTTTATCTCCATGTATGTGCAGGTGGCAGATATCACAGCCTGTAGGAAAAGAGTTGCGATGGAAGGGCTTCCTGTTTTTCTCAAGGAGGAGTACTCCTGCCTTTTCAGGATATGCAAGGTATTTCAAACTCAATTGTTTTAGGAAGGATTTGAATAGTCCAGCTGTTGATGTACCAACTTTTCTGACAAACTTTGAACAACAATTCATTCCTTGGTGCTGTTACATTACCTGGTTACTTTTTACACATTGTTACATTAAGAGACATGATGTGTGATATTTGTGTCTTTCTACACCAAGCTGATTAGTTGATTCAAATGACTGATGAAGATGTGACTACACATCAAACCGTTAGTCAATGAGATTTTGCACTTTCAAGTAAAAAAAGAATTAACAAGACATCTGAGCTGCACCAGCATTCCTCTCCTTCTCTTTACATTTTCTGTCCTGGCCTGGTTGCACCAGATTGTCGCTAAAAGGCAGAAGCGCAAAGAACCATTGTCTTTTAATTTATTTTTCGCAAATTTAGTGATGTAGTTCTGTGCTTTTCCACCAACGATACAGATGCTGAGGAGGACTATACTAGAGGCATGCAAATTGGAATCTTGACCGTCATTGAAGACAACCTCGCATTGAACCCACCGGACACTGTCACCAATATCTCCATTGTCCTGGAAGAGACTGTCATTCTACAGGACATCAAGGATGTTCCATCTGCGCTGGCCTACCTATTCAGACTCCTGTATGGCATTAATATGTTATACCCAAAAGAACTTAAATATACGTTTGAAGTATTGCAAAAGATTTTCCTGGGCCTTGATGCTGGCAGTTGTTCTGCAAGAACACAAGCTGCATGCCCTTTTACACTAGACCTCAGACTGCATTCACTCACTCACATGCTCTCTCTCACTCGCACGGACGCACGCACGTCTTGCTACATTTGCGTTGACATTGTATTGACTTCCATTGATTTTACTATGCCTAACCCAGACACTTTCCTTAAACCTAACCATTAGTGATACATGCCTAACCTAAACCTAATTCACACCATACCTCTAAACCTAACTAGTAGAGTTTAATAGCTTGTTAAACATTGTGTGGACCAGGCAAAATGTCCTCACAACTACAAATGTCCACACAATGCTGGTGGCCTGTCAAAGGTTCGTCCACACAAGTATAGCTATACATGTACACACACACACACGTACACACACGTACACACACACACAGTTCATAACCTGATGTGCCTCCCATTCTCTATCTCATACGAACACAGATACAGACACACACACACAGAGACACACTGTTTAGATGTTTAGTTTGATGTCAATGTGACTTGCCTCCCATTCTCGCACTCTCTCATACTTCTGTTTATAGTTGTTGTTTTTTTTGGAGGGGGGTGGACATTGTGGTTGTACATTGTTTTATGTTTGTTTTATTTTAAGGACCACGGGGTAATATATTTTTGTTCTTGCACCCCCTACCCCCTTTGTTGAAGGCACTCCAAATCTTGGGTCTAATGTGTTCATCACTCCACGTGCTTCCCATTCTCTGTCTCTCACACTAACACAGACACACATACACACGCAGAGTTAGATGTTTAGTTGGATGTTATTGTGATGTGCCTCTGATTCGCTGACACACACTCCATACACTCCCTCTCTCTTACACAGACAGTTGGATGTTTAATTTGATTTTAACGTGACATGCCTCCCATTCTGTCACTCTCACACACACGCTCACACTAGCATACTTGTGCAAAAAAAAAAAAAATTATTGTGTATAAAAAATTTTTTTTCTTTTGTGGACAAAGTAGTTGAATGTATTGTCTGTCTGTCTGTCTACCCAGTCTGATGTTGATCAGACTGAGTTGTTTTTGGCTTTAACAATTAGCTCTAATAAGCTAATGTGTTCATAAAATGATCTTTTAGGGCAGGGGTGTTAAAACTGCCTGAAAATAAAAACATTGTTTGATAAATTTGGATTTTTGAGTTATTTAGACTTGTTTTTGGTTAGTCAATAAGTTGCCAGATGTTTTCAAGTTGGGAGCATTTGTTGATTTAACTTATTTGAGTTCTTCAATGTTAGGTAGAACTTACTCAAAAAAGCTAGTGAAATGTGTCGACTTGTTTTTTTAAGTTGGAAGCGCTTGTTGATTCATCTTGATTTTTTTGAGTTGCCAACTTACTGTAAATTCACCTTACTTACAATACTGAGTTGGCATAACTAGATATTTCAAGTTAAAAGCACTTGATTCAACTTGATTTTTTGAGTTGCCAACTTACTGTAAGTCCACCTTACTTACAATACTGAGTTGGCATTACTAGATGTGTCAAGTTAGGAGCATTTGTTGATTTAACTTGATTATTTGAGTTTTTCACTGTCAAGTTGAAATTACTCAAATAAGCTAGTGAAATGTGTTGACTTATTTATTTAAGTAAACTCAGAGTTTTTTTTTGCAGTGTTGGATATAGCATGCAGTAAACAGTTGGCGTCTTCAACAATGACTTTTTCTGGCTTAGCCTTACCTTGTTGAAGGCAGTTTTCCAAATGATTTTTTTGGTTATGACATGCCATAACATAACATTTCTGAATTTTAAAAAAACAACAAACTTTTATGGATTATGACTGTGCTTAAATCATTATATATACAATGCTGTCTTTAAAGAATCTGTTTGAAATTAACTTTTTGAATTGAATAACAGAAACAAATGTACTTTTATGTGATATTTAAATGTATTGAGCTGCACTTGTAAGCATCTTATAGACTTAACAGTGACTTTATCATGAAAAAAGATTGAATCTAATTTAAAGGTCTTGTTGAACAGACTGTTAGAACTAGGACAGATGATGAAAAATAATGATACTGTTGGTATATATAAATCTACATATTAAAAACATCATGATGCTGGTTCAAAAATTAGCTGGAAACATTTTTACAGTACATGGTTGATAAAGACAAAATGTTAAGAGCATAAAATTAAAAGGTTAACTTCTATCTTTTCTTAACTTTTCCAGTAGTCTATTTCTTTTTTATAGTACTCTTCTTTCTTACCCCTGATAGCTTAGTGTTTTGACTCTACAATGGAAATGGAAAGCATGGCTCTTGTCAGCAACTTTTATTGTACCTGTCTGTCAAGCAGATTTCAACAATACTGTCTAATATGCAACTTAAAAGGAGGCTACAATCTGAATACATGGACCAGCTCTTATCAAAGTTGAATACAACCCATCTGCAGTTTTACAACAGCATGACTCACAAATTGCTTCCATGAGACATACGCATAAAGTATCTTTGTACGCACATTCTCTAGTAAGCATCCACTTGTGTAATCAGTAATCAAAGATCAAAAATAAAATACTGCTTCCTGCCAATGTCTTACAATATTATCTCATATATGTACATTCATATCCCACTGAGCCATAAATGTGATTTCAACCTTAAGTCCACAGGACAACCTTATTTAGGCCTGAATCTCTCTGACTAAATTCAAACCGCATTTAGCTCAGGCAGTTACCTCCTTAAGTCAAGTTTGTAACACAACTTGAAGACAAACAGGAAACCCAACCAAGCCTGGAAATTAGTGATGGACGATATATCGGCATTAATATCGGTATCGGCCGATGTTCATCATTTTTTAACCTATCGGCATCGGTCCGATGAGTAAAATTGGGCCGATAAGCACAACCGATATGTATCCATCTAGTTGCTGTGTCGGGAGAGGGAGGTGGAGGGGATTTCGCCATGTGTATTTGTTTGGGCATGTGAGACGTGACAGTGTCAGTGAAACAAAGGGAGCACATGATTGTGGGATGTTAAACTGAAGAGGAGAAAAAATGTCAGCGGTGTGGGCGTTTTTTACGGTGTCAAAAGAAGACAATCGAAAAGCAGTTTGCAACACCTGCCAAGTAGAGGTAATGCGAGGAGGGTGCCGCGTCAAGTCATTCAACACCACAAATTTAATGTAATTTGAAAAACCGCCACCCAGACCTACACAAACAATTGCAGGAAAAAAAAGGTGCTAGCATTAGCCAGCAGGCAAAAAGGAAAGTAGGTGCAGCTGGGAGTTTGATACAGCAGGTATTCGACCAGACTAAGAAATTTGCCAAGAACAGCGCAAAAGCCACGTCAATAACCAACAAGGTAATGGAAATGATTGCTCTTGACGACCAGCCATTTTCCATAGTGGAGGACCGAGGATTTCGCCGGTTGATAGAGCATATTGAACCCAGCTACAGCCTGCCAAGTCGGCGCTACTTTTCCGAGGTCTCCCTCCCTGCTTTGTACGAAGTCGTGGCCACGTATATCCACAAATTGTTGGACAATGTGACTGACATTAGCTTCACGACGGATATATGGAGCTCAGATATAAGTCAGATGAGTATGTTGAGCCTTACTGCTCAGTGGATTAATGAAAACTTTGAAATGAAGAGAGCTGTTTTACATGCGCAAGAGTTTTCAGGATCGCATACGGGAGTCGCCATCGCTGACGCATTTGACTGCATGTTTGCTCCCAGCATCCTTTCACTGAACAAACTGCATCTCCCAGCACCCACTGCGCTGCCCTCAACCCATTCTCATTGGTCTGTGGCCAGTGATGACATCACAGAGTTGATAAAAGCAGCGCGAATATTGAAATCTTGGTCTTTTGGTCCCAGTGCCGTAAGGAGACGCTTTAATCCACTGCTAGAATTTTCCCTTTTTCCGTTCGAACCTGAAGTGAATGGGCCCGAGCAAACAGACTTTCTTGTACGGATAACCAAGGAGTCAGCTGGCCGTCTGAGCTCTATTGAAAACAGGCCTGAGTCCCTCAGCGCCTAAAGGTGGACGTCCGCTTTTTCTGACCTCGCTCCTTTAAACTGGACACTTTCTACGTTCTTCGTCGTGGACTGTGGAGAGCTGCCCCCACCAAGTAGGATTAAACTGATTTTATATCTCTCGGTCTGGGTAGAGGAGAAGGAGGTCTTGACGGTTAATATCCGTTTTCTGTTGGTTTAAATAAGTCTGTCAACTTGTTAACCACTGTTATTCTTGGTCGTCTGTCGCTGTACACCGACCCTGAATGTGTTTTATTATTTGACTTTGGTTGCAACCAGAAGCAGTATATTATATTGTATTATTTCCTTGTTTTCCGCTGTGGTCGGCGCGTGTCTGGTTAGACAGGTCGCGTGGACTCAGTTGATCCCCTTTCTCCGTCACCCCCATTTCCTTTGTCCAAGCCACCATTGCTAATGAAACTAGCCTTTGATGAGTGCCACGCGGTCTTCCTTTGTCTTCCTTTGTGAACCAATCGCCACAATTGATAAGGCTTGAGTTATTTGCCGCATTGTGGGGGTGAGCTGAACCCCCCCTCATTCGCTCGCTGTCTCCCACACACACACACACACACACACACACACACACACACAGCTGCACACACACCGCCGCACACACGCCCCCTCCCCTCGACGTTAACTTTGTTCTATATTTTTGCATGCGTTAGAATAGATGGAAATTATGAATGAAATGTAATCTGTAAAGTTGACCTATTTCATTAATAAATTCCCTTAAGTAACGAGTAGTTTCCTTTGCTATTTCAGTGTGTGCTGTGATGTTTGTTTAAAATCACGTGGACAAACTCTACGCCTTTGCAGAGAGACTGACAGTCTGGTTTAATTAAAATTATCTCATTTGAGATTGGTGCCCCTATATCTTTAATAAACAGGTTAAACTCAAACGTCATCGATAATTATATTAATATTAAATTATTGATTATAATTATTGATGCTCAGAAAACAAGACAACAACTTTTTATTAATAGTTACAACAATGTTGTGCTTCGTGACAATGCGCGGAATATGCAGAAGGCAATGGAGGAGTGCGGCGTTAAAGGCCTGGGCTGCATGGCTCACACGGAAAATAGTCGGACATTTTCGCCACTCTCAACTCGCTACCTCTCGGCTGAGAGACATACAGCAAGAGTTAGGCATGAAAACCATGATGCTACAACAAGATGTGGTGACCAGATGGAACAGTACATTTCTTATGATGAAAAGTCTACTGGATCAGAAGCGCACCCTTGGTGTGTATGGAGCAGATCATGAGCTTCCCGCGTGTTTAAGTGCATATCAGTGGGGCCTCATTGAAAACATGACCACGCTTCTCACTCCATTTGAACAATTAGCGAGGGAGATCAGCTTACATCAGGCTACTACTGCGGACGTGATTCCGTCTGTTGTGGCACTGAAACGTTTGCTGAGCAAGACGACTAACACAGAGAGTGGGGTCCGCACAGCAAAGCACACGCTTCTGGAAGCTGTGAACGAGCGATTTGGAAGCGCTTTCTCTGAGCCGCTTTACTACTCGGCAACGATCCTTGACCCGCTGTACAAAGACCGTTATTTTGACACAGTCACCAAGCAAGCGGCGGTAAATATGCTCCAGCAGCAAGTGGACAAAATGACGCACAGCGACAGCGCTACGGAGACACCGGACACAGAAGAACCGCAAGAGAAGAAGATAACAAGTGACGAGGGTGGAAAGTCGCTGCTTGACATGCATGATGAAATTCTGGAGGAAAACTCGACCATGGAACTGCAGGCAGGCCGGACAAGCCACACAAGTGTGCAGGTATAGTATTATCAGACCCAGTCTTTATTCAAATAACGAAGTCCTTTGTGCAGTGATTAAAAATATATATATTGACGTGCTGTGAATTATATAGTTACTAAAATAATACATTTACTTAAATGAAAAAGCAAAGTGTTATAAAAATATTTAGTAATGCTTCTCTGCCCCCTTGAGGTTGACCTTAAGCACTGGCCATCTCCTCAGAGCAAAATTCATCAAAGTTCTTAAGTGGAGGGGGACAGTAATGACTAGACTGCTGGTAATTTATCAGACATGCATAGTAATACACTCGTCTACTTTCCTGTAGGTGCATGGCTATCTGAGTGAGCCCCTCATCCCCAGAAATGAGAGCCCACTGCAGTATTGGAAAAGCAACATGTGTCGCTTTCCTACCCTGGCCAAAGCAGCGTGCAAGTACGTTTCAGCTCCATGTACAAGTGTTGACAGCGAATGTCTCTTCTCTGCTGCGTCACATTGTTGATGAAAAGAGAAACAGGATCCAGTGCGAGAAAGCAGAAATGCTTCTCTTAGTAAAAAAAAAAACCTGCCTTTGCTGATGAAGTAGGCCTGTACTATAACTTACTGTACAGTGTTAGGTGGAAACACTGTTTCCATGTTTGGACATTTACTTGAAAATTACAGTGCAAGTTGAAAAAAATTTGCACTAACAGTGAGGAGATGTTTTGCATATTTTGATTTAGCCTTTTAAACACATTTTAGTTTAACTGGAATAAAAAATACCTTTGTTGATTAAGTTGGCCTGGAGTATAACTTACTGCACAGTGTTAGGTAGAAACACTGTTTGTTTGGGACATTCACTTTGAGTACATTGTTGCTGCTTTAAGTTAGAGAATGTACAAAGACCACCATGTAATTTGAACTTTAGTTATGTCACAGTTCTCATTTTTGATTTGAACATTTTTATAGATGGGTCTTAAAATTGACTTATTTTTTGTTTGCTTGGTAGAAACATTGCTTCAGGGTTTGTACATTTACATCTACATAAAATGTGCACGGACAGTCAGAACATGTTTTGGATATTTTGATTTAGCCTTTTTTTACAAATTTGAGTTTAACTGGAGTGCAGAGAGCTGAAAACATGTTGCCATGAATATTGGCATGCTTGTCTTGTGGTAAAAGTTGGTTACATATGTTTTATGGCAGCCCTGTAACCTTGTTAATTTGAAATAAAATACATTCTGAAAATAAATAAATTCAGTCTATACAAACTTTTATCATCTCAGAAACATTTTTTAAAAACACATATTGATATCGGTAAATATCGGTCATCGGCCATAACAGAAAAATTAATATCGGATATCGAGATCGGCCAAAATTTTCATATTGGTGCATCTCTACAGGAAATTATGTAAAAAGGCCAGAGAGCATCAGTTAGGAATTTGGCACTGAATAAAAATAGTGTAATAATGGTTTAGGCACAGGAGTCAGAGCCGTGTCCTCCTGCACACCCTCGGCAGAGACAGGAGTCAGAGCCGTGTCCTTCTGGACACCCCCTGTGGAGACAGGAACCAGAGGCGTGTCCTCCTGGAGACCCTCTATGGAAACAGGAACCAGAGGTGTGTCCTCCTGGACACCCTCTGTGTAGACAGGAAACAGAACTGCAGGAGCAGAAGTGTAGCATCTCCTCCAGAGGGACTCATAAAACGCCTCATAGATAGCTCCCATCATGCCAGGGTCATCCCCAAACTGACGGAGGAGCAGGGCAAACTCCTCCTAAATCACCGATCTCCAAAACCCCGCGAAGTTCCGAGGAGGTTTTCTTTTAGGGGCAGACAGCCTCTTGCGTAACTGGGAAGCGATCAGAGCGGGGTATGAGCGGCCTGAGGGGAGCGGGAGGACCTCGATCTGGAGTGTGGATAGAGCTTGCCTTTCCATGGGCAAACTCCAGGAGGGCAGGAGTCCACTGCGGCTTTGCTGTTGCTCCACTCCTACAGGTTGAGCCATTCCTCCTCGGTCCTCAAACTCCCTGTTGGATCCAATCGGTCGGATCATTCTGTCATGGTTTGAAGGAAGGACCCAGTCGCAGAGAGACGTTCAGCATTATTGAAATGTATGTTTAATTACGATAGTCAAGAAACCAGGTAAGCACAGGACATGGACACAACAACGATCCGACAAAGGACAGGGAACACACAGGGGTTTAACATCCATACAGACAAATCCCCAAGATAGACAAGCAAAAACATTAGATGATACTCTACACAACTTCGGCCTGACCCAGCATGTCAAACAACCAACACACAATCAAGGACACACTCTGGACTTAATTATCAGCAAAGTTTTAAATATTTCCAACATCACGGTAATTAATATTGCATTATCTGACCATTTCTGTATTTTCTTTGAAAGTACCATCTCTGCTAAATTATCCAGCCACAGTAAGACCACTATAAAAAAGCATTTTCTAGGGGACAGTTCAGTGGAAACCTTTAAAAGTATTTACCCTTCCACCACATCCCCCTCATCTCCCAACTCAAACTCAGTAAACAAGCTGTTAGATAATTCCCTTACGAAAATCTCAGACATCATGGATTCCATTGCTCCAACTAAAGTGAAAGTATTCTCAGGTAGAAAGAAGTCTCCGTGGGCAAGTAATCCATAGTGAAAAAAGGGAGTGTCGACGAGCCGAGAGAAAATGGCGGAAAACTCGACTCCAGGTTCACTGTGAGATCTACAAAGACAGACTGAATAGATATCAGTTAACTTTAAAAGATGCTATGGAATCTTTCTTTTCTGAAATCAACAGAAACATTACTAATACACGGACTCTGTTTGCAACAGTGGAAAGACTAACTAATCCTTTAGTGACAGTAGCCCCTGAACTAAATTCTACCAGGGCCTGCAATGAATTTGCCAGCTTTTTCACAGAAAAGATTATAACAATTAGACGGTCGGTTTGTACCGCAGCACCGAACCCACAACCAGTGCCATCCCCAATCAACAACAATGTGGAGAAAATGTCTGAATTCCACGAATTAAACCAAAAAAGCCTTGAAAAAAATGATTATCCATTTAAGCTCCTCTTCCTGCTGTGTTGATATTCTACCCACAGCTTTTCTAAAGAAACCTCTTCCTGTCATTGGGTCTGATCTTGTTCAAATAGTGAACTCATCCCTACTATCAGGTGTCTTCCCTCAGGCTTTAAAATCAGCAGTTATTAAACCACTTTTAAAGAAGAAGAATCTGGACAACACTACAGGCCAATCTCTAATTTTCGATTCATCAATAAGATCATTGAAAAAGCTGTGTTTCAGCAGTTAAATAGCTTGATAACAATGATAAACCGTTTTGTCTGCAGTCTGGTTTCCGTGCTCACCACAGCACTGAGACTGCTCTCCTCAAAGTTTTCAATGACATCCGCATCCCAAATACAGACTGTGGTGCTGGTTCTGTTGGACCTCAGTCCAGCATTTGACACTGTTGATCATGATATACTATTGGAACGGCTGGAGAGCTGGGTAGGACTCTCTGGTACAGCACTTTGCTGGTTTGAAATGACCTGAGTATAGCGCTTTTTCAGTCAGAGGACCACAAAGCGCTTTACACTACATTCAGTCATTCACCCATTCACGCACACATTCACACACTGTGTGGTGGCAAGCACACTGACAGAGGCGAGGCCGCCGGACACAGGCACCACCAGGCCCTCTGACCACCTGTGTCTTGCACTTAACCGAGACGAGACGAACAGAGCGGGGATTCGAACCAGCAACCCACCTGAATTCCTACCACCTGAGCCACAGTCGCCCCTCAAGAACAGGGACTTCTCTGTTCCAATTGGAAATTTTTCATCAGAACGAACAGAAATCACATGTGGGGTGCTCCAGGGCTCCATCTTAGGGCCCCTTTTATTTAATATCTACATGCTCCCACTAGGCAAGATTATAGCAACCAATAAGATTATCTACCATAACTACGCAGATGACACTCAGCTCTACATTACAATGTCACCAGGTGACTCTGAACCCATTCAAACACTAAATCAATGCATTGAGTGCCATAACTTTCTCCAGCTGAATAGAAACAAAACTGAAGTAATTATTTTTGGACCAACGAGGAACGATCAAGAGTCAGCACACAGCTTCAATTAATACAGCTAGGAACTACTGATCAGGCACGAAATCTAGGTGTAGTGATGGACTCTTGGACCTGAACCTCCAGGGTCACATAAAGGCAATAACAAGGTCAGCCTTCTATCATCTGAAGAACATTTCTAGGATTAAACGACTGATATTGCAACAGGACCTGGAAAAACTCATCTATGCGTTTATCTTTAGTCGGATTGATTACTGCTACAGCATGTTCACAGGTCTGCCTAAAAAGTCAATCAGACAGCTGCAGCTAATCCAGAACACTGCTGCTCGCATCCTCACTAGAACCAGGAAAGTAGAGCATATCACCCCAGTTCTAAAGTCCTTACACTGGCTCCCTGTAGCTCAGAGAATAGACTTCAAAATACTTTTACTAGTTTATAAATCATTACATGGCTTAGCACCAAAATATGTTGAAGACCTGTTGTCACGGTACTCACCACCAAGACCACTCAGGTCCTCCAACTCTACAGTCGTGGCCAAAAGTTTTGAGAATTACATAAATATTAAAAATTTGAAAAGTTGCTGCTTAATTTTTTTATAATGGCAATTTGCAAATACTCCAGAATGTTATGAACAGTGATCAGATGAATTGCATAGTCCTTCTTTGCCATGAAAATTCCACTGCATTTCATTGCTGTCATTAAAGGACCTGCTGAGATCATTTCAGTAATCGTCTTGTTAACTCTGGTGAGAATGTTGACGAGCACAAGGCTGGAGATCATTAAGTCAGGCTGATTGGGTTAGAATGGCAGACCTGACATGTTAAAAGGAGGGTGATGCTTGAAATCATTGTTCTTCCATCGTTAACCATGGTGACCTGCAAAGAAACGCGTGCAGCCATCATTGCGTTGCATAAAAATGGCTTCACAGTCAATGATATTGTGGCTACTAAAATTGCACCTAAATCAACAATTTATAAGATTATCAAGAACTTCAAGGAAAGAGGTTCAATTCATGTTAAGAAGGCTTCAGGGCGCCCAAGAAAGTCCAGCAAGCGCCAGAATCGTCTCCTAAAGAGGATTCAGCTGCGGGATCGGAGTGCCACCAGTGCAGAGCTTGCTCAGGATTGGCAGCAGGCAGGTTTGAGCGCATCTGCACGCACAGTGAGGCGAATACTTTTGGAAGATGCCCTGGTGTCAAGAAGGGCAGCAAAGAAGCCACTTCTCTCCAAAAAAAACATCAGGGACAGATTGAGCTTCTGCAGAAAGTGTGGTGAATGGACTGCTGAGTACTGGGACAAAGTCATATTCTCCGATGAAGCCTCTTTCTGATTGTTTGGGGCATCTGGAAAAAGGCTTGTTCGGAGAAGAAAAGGTGAGCGCTACCATCAGTCCTGTGTCATGCCAACAGTAAAACATCCTGAGACCATTAATGTGTGGGGTTGCTTCTCATCCAAGGGAGTGGGCTCACTTACAAATTTGCCCGAAAACCCAGCCATGAATAAAGAATGGTACCAAAACACCCTCCAACAGCAACTTCTTCCAACAATCCAACAACATTTTGGTGAAAAACAATGCATTTTCCAGCACGATGGAGCACTGTGGCATAAGGCAAAAGTGATAACTGAGTCGCTCGGGGACCAAAACGTTGAAATTTTGGGTCCATGGCCTGGAAACCTCCTCTCTTCACACTCGTGAAAGATTTCTGACGGTGCAACAGATATTGAATGCTTAATCCCATTGAGAACTTGTGGTCAGTCCTCAAGAGACGGGTGGACAAACAAAAACCCACTAATTCTGACCAACTCCAAGAAGTGATTAAGAAAGAATAGGTTGCTATCAGTCAGGATTTGGCCCAGAAGTTGATTGAGAGCATGCCCAGTCGAATTGCAGAAGTTCTGAAAAAGAAGGGCCAACACTGCAAATACTGACTCTTTGCATAAATGTCATGCAATTGTCAATAAAAGTCTTTGAAACGTATAAAGTGCTTGTAATTATATTTCAGTACATCACAGAAACAACTGAAACAAAGATCTAAAAGTAGTTTTGCAGCAAACTTTGTGAAAACTAATATTTTTGTCATTCTCAAAACTTTTGGCCACAACTGTACCCTACTAAACATCCCTAGTCTCAGAACTAAACATGGAGAAGCAGCTTTCAGTTTTTATGCTCCTCTAATCTAGAACAGACTTCCTGACGAGTGCAGAGCTGCTGAAACTCTGAACTGCTTTAAATCGAGATTAAAAACCCATCTGTTTAGAATTGCCTTCGAGTAAATGATTGAGGTCATATGTATGAAATGTGTTCATGCTCTCTTGCTTTATTGATCTTTCTCTTGCTTTATTGTGTATCATGTGTAATGTGTGTTTCAAGCTAATTTGCTACTTTTACTTTCCAATGTCACATTTCATGTCTGTTTTTTAAAATCACCAAATCATGTAAAGCACATTGAATTACCCTGCTGTTGAAAGTGTGCTATACAAATAAAATTACCTTGTCTTGCCTTAAATACACAAGGGAAGTATTCCGGGAGAAAATTAAAATCAGAGAAAATTAGCTTGGAACAATTAAGGGCACAGTGATGTACAAAGACGGGGACAGACGTCACATTGTGATATTTAGGCAGTCAGCATGCACATTGTGACAGAGTTTAGACAGATTATTGGATATAGGGGAAATGCTAAACACGCATTTTATGAATATTGCTTAATTTAAGGCTGATGAGGTATATGCCATGCCCCTTTGATTCCACTATCCCTTCTACGTGTGTTGTAAGCACACGCTGCCCCTTGCTATTAACTGGTATGAAGTGAATGGCAAAAATTATCCATAAAGGTTAGCTTTTAGTTGTGTGTGTCATAAAACTGTCTTAAGGAGCTTAAATTTTGGCTTAATGACGACAAACAATCCAGGTTGATCTGGAAAAAGAAACCAATGTCAAGTATTTGGTTAAGATGTTGACAAGAAATTTTTAAGTTCAAGTCCAGTCCAATTTAAATCCTGCAATGTTATATCCTTGGGCCTATTTTAAGAAAGGAAAGATAAACAAATATGATTTAATTTTTGAGCATTTAATTTTGCATGCACATTCTTTTACTAGCTGCTTTAAATTATTTCAAAAGTTTATAAAGGATAAAACATACCCCATAATTTACTCAATTTGAAACCGAGATATGCTGTTATATTTAAATAGTAAAAACACCTGTTATTGTTGTTTTTGAATAATCAAGCATACACATTTAACATAAACATTTGCATTTATATCTAAATATTAGAAAGAGATTAACAACTGATAATGTATTTAGAATTAATCAAACTGGGTGAATCTGGGTGAACTGAATCACCTTGTTTGTTGAAAGTGTGGTATACAAATAAAATTGCCTTGCCTTGGGTATTTTATTTAGACTTTAATTTTTAAATTAATACCTATTAATCAGAAGGCTCTCATTGTTCTCTCCTTCACTATATTAGGCATTCTACACAGATTAGAGTTGGAGAATTGTTACCAACAGAAAAGCATGTTCTAAGTCTTCCATTAAAACAATTGCTGTCAAATCTAAGCAATAAATATTCTCTTATTAGAACACAATGAGAGATCCAGTGTAGTGAGTAAATGAGAGAAAGTATGCAATTTCTGAATAAAAGAAACAGGAAGGGCTTTTACTTTTAAGACCTGGAAGTTACTTTGTAATGACTTACTAGCAAGAGAACAAGATGTCAAAGGGAAGAAAAGTTTATTTTGTGTTCATTTTTTGTGTAGGAAGGGATTTTGTCCAGTTAAAGAGAAGAGTGCATGAGAAAGAAAGGAGATGCCATAAGAGCTTGATCAAAAATCCTTCTCTCTTAATGCGCCAACATTGTGAGTTATACCTTGCGTATTATCTATATTGGGAGACTAATTACTGTCCTCTTTGCTAAAAGGGTACATTTATTTGCAAGATTATGCAAATGCAATAAAACCTGAATTTATGTTAGATCTTTTTAAATTCCTTCACCAGAAATGTGGAGGGTATGTAAAAAGGCTGTGTGCTAAAAACAAGATGAGTATTAGTGCTGGGACAATATATATTTTTTGTTTTTCCGTTGTTCTTAAATGGACTGAACTGTTAAATCTCCCCTGCCGCAGAAGGACAGCAACGTTTCTTGGTTCACTTGGAAAATAAATCAATTTCTAGTTCCAAAGACTGAACATTGGTTCAACTCTTCAGAACTAAGGCGGGATGTTGTGATTCCAATTTTCATAAGATAAACTGAACAGACTGTTGGATGGCTGGGAGCCATTTCAAAGATGGACTGAGCAGATCACATTTCCCAGCAATCCTAGCAGTGACCCCCAACACACTCCTATTGGTCCGTGGCCACCAATGGTGACATCAATGGTGACCTCAACGATGACATCACGGCCAAAGGGCTATAATTCAATTCAGTTTATTTATATAGCGCCAATTCACAACAGATATCTCAAAGTTAACAAGAAGTCATTTCAATACATTTATACAAACATCCCAATCAGTTAAAAAGTTTCCTATTTAAGGAATCCCAGCAGATTGCGTCAGTCATTGGCGTGAGGTTGGGCAGACTTTCCAACCACAGCAATCCTTCAGCAATCCCTCATACTGAGCAAGCATGTAGCGACGGTGGAGAGGAAAAACTCCCCTTTTAACAGGAAGAAACCTCCAACAGAACCAGGCTCAGTAGGAGCGGCCATCTGCCACGACCGTCTGGGGGTTTGAGAAGACAGAAGGAACAGAAGATCCGATATAAGAGTACTCTCTATGTTACAGAAAGTAAAAAGTTGATAACAGGACAAAGGGGATGTTTAGCCACTGGGAGCACCATCCATATGAGTGGTAGTGGCGGCCATTTCAAACTGTTTTCAGCCAGAAGTTTCAGAGAAACTCCAGCTAAACAGAGGAAATCTCACCGGTGAAGATTTTCTTTCGTTCTGACCCGCTGGACCGGGAAGAACTAATTTCTAAGCTTCGAAGTGCTCATCCTGTTCGTGTAGCCAGGGTGAGCCATATCCGGACTGATCTAAAACAGTCCACTACGACGTCAATCTCCAGGCCATCCAGTCTACAGTTGGGCCACACGTTCCTTAAAATTCCTGCGCTGTAATTTTAACTCTTCTCTTTCATGCTCAACGACGGACACAATTTGCTATTCTCCTAGTGGACTGGACCTCCTTCAGCGCAAAGTAGGACTGAACCGGTTCATTTATGCTAATATTGTGTTTGGGCGGAGATAAATAGAGAAAATAGAGTTTTAACGAGTTAGATCTTGTTCATTGTTGGTTTAAAGTGTTTTTAAGTGCTGTACCTGTTTGCTCATTTAGCGTCGCCGCACGCATAAGTTTGAGCTGTATTTGAAACAGTTTCTTTTTATTCTAAGCGGATCCCACTTTCTTTCATTTTTTTCCTTTCTCTCTCTCTCTCTCACTCCCTTATCACCTGGCCGGCAGAGTCGGACTCGGTCTGACCTGCGTTGGCTGGTCTTAGCTGAAAGTAGGGCTGGGCGATATGGCTTAAAAAAAAATCTCCGATTTTTTCATACCAAACCCGATTTTCGGTTTAATCGAATTCATTTTTTTCTATTTAAAAACAAACTGACAAAGAAATTGCTTGAAACAAATGTACTCTTTATTTCGTTGTGATTTTCCTTTATGCAGTTTAATCTAATTTTTCCCTTGGGGCATAAGTGTAACAGGAAAAAAGCCTTAAAACATGCTTGTAACGAGATGGCAGGGCCCGCCATTGTAAACAGTAAAATTGTAGTTTATCAGTTTAACTTCAAACTTACAGTGACACAATGCACCTTCAAAATTACTTAAAATATAAATAAAATTGTGTGTCCCTTTTTCGGTCAAATAACTGTAGCAAAAATGACAAAATTAGATTATAAAAAGACATACAGCAGTTGTATTCATAAAGTGCAAGCAAAACTTCAAACAGTTTTCCTGAATCCCTGAAATTGTAAACAAAATGTAAACAAAATGAAAATCTGCATCCATTACTTTAGTTTCAACATTCTTCTTTTATGCATTTTAGCCAGGAAGACAAGCATGTCTACTACCTCTGGCTTGAGGCATGCTCGGTTACATGGAACTTATAGTGACACAATACTCCTTCAAAATAACTTAAATTATAAATCAAAACTAAAATTGTCACTTTTTGATAAAATACGTTTGATCAAATAAATGTAACAAAAATTGAAAAATGTTATATATATAAAAAAAAAAGCATACTTTTAACAGTGGTATTCATAACATTCATAAAGTGCAAACAAAACAGTTTTCCTGAATCCCTAAAATTGTCAATTACTTTAGTTTCATTCTTCATTTATGCATTTTTAGCCAGGAAGACAAGCCTGTCTACTACCCCTGGCTTGAGGCATGCCCGGTTACATGTAACAATGCCCCCCTTCCCCACACACTGAAAAGCCTCTCTGATGGGGCACTTGTAGCAGGGACAGACAAGTATCTTTTGGCCAGACTACTGAGCCTTGGGAAGTTTGGTTCGTGACGCTTTCACCACTGAAGTGGTTCAATGTCTGGGTCTACCTCAGGGGTCAGTAGGTAGGTTGCCAGTTCTAACTCTACTTTCCGTGCCTCTGATTGGTGAGAAGATGGCTCTGGCACTTACTTCTTGAAGAAAGCAGCTAAAGCCATTTTCTTATTGGGTGGAGGCTGTGCTTCTCCTTGGCACACCTGCACAGCTGGACCAGGCTGCTGTGGTGTACTTTTTTCAGCAGGCAGAGACATCAGCTCAGTGATGGCTCTTTTGTTGACCTGTTCCACCTTGTCTGGGTCAATGTAGGTTGTACGGAACCTGGGGTCCATCAGTGAGGACATATCCAAAAGTTCATTCTTCACAGGGTCACTGTATTTGTCATCAAGATACCGCATTATGTTTCTTTTTATTGTCTTAGTGAGTTCGGTGTCTTCCTCCACTGGCTGTAGGAGATTGGTTTTGAACAAATGCAGCACCGGTTTAATGTAGGAGACACTGACATAAGCCTCCCAGGACAGGGAGTCTGTAAATTCTTGGAGTGGTTTGACAGCTTTATTTACAGACTCTAAAACCTCAATATCTTGCCAAGTGGGCACAAGATGACGGCTTTTCTTGTCAGACCCCAGAACACAAACTATGGCCTTCTCCTGTTCAAGAAATCTCTCGATCATTTTTTGACATGAACCCCATCTTGTCGGGGACTCTGTTACCAGCTGGTGAGTAGGTAGACCAAGCTCAGCCTGTACTTCACCCATCTCTCGTCTTTTCATCCAACTATAGGAAAAGGCAGCAACCGCCTTTTTACAAACTCCAATGGCACGATCGATTCGCGGGTCCTTCACACCATTCTCTGTACAATAAAGAAAGAAAACAAAGAAAAAAAATTTAGTGTCACTATTGGTCCGTGTCAAAACAAGTCTTTTTCACATTTCCACGTTCTTAATGCACACTAAAGGTGTACCCACACATGTGGACACACACACACACCATATACAATTATGATTAATCATGAATGTACATTTTTATTGATTTCATTAAATTGCATTAACC